>CM077513.1:7189438-7203446 GCA_039654745.1 Houttuynia cordata | reverse complement strand
AAACATCATTCGGCAGTGCAACTCCCACTAGTAACTATGAGTGAGTGGGTGGGTTGGCCTGATAGGATAGGGGTAGATGATCACAGTGAAAATTGTGTGTAGATTGAAAACCTAGTGGACACGCCTGGCAAAATAGCAGTCAGCAACGTCCAAACGTGTACTTTTGTGTGGAAAACGTTGAATAGGCCACCGCTAACATTTGACAAAACCATGTGTTTCAGTAGTTTGAGGAGGTGGGTCACATGGCTACCCAGTTCCCCCATGCCCAAAGTCTTCAGACTCGTGACATTCCTGCATCTTGGCACTTGCGGTGCCGGTTACTCACGGTCTGAGCATGTATATTGATGGAATTGGCACTTGCGGATTTGAAGGTGGAGGCTAGCTGACTTCGACAAACGTTTCGGATCCCTTTGAAGCGGACAGCTCGAGAGAGAAGTTTACCTATGTCTTTCAAACATTGGCGCATGGTTTTAAAACCCGGACCACTATTAGCCGGTTTGACTTTGTTCGACCTGAGCTGGCTGTTTTTCGAGATGATTCAGGTGCCAGGTAGATTGACCCAACTGAGTTAGTTTAACTCAACCAGTCAAATCAGTGAACCGGTCGACCGATTCGGGCAGAGTTTTTACGCCTGAGTCAATGACCGAGTCTAAATATAATGGATGGCCTAGGTTATGACCTTTTAGTATGTTTAGGGATTTTCTTTTGATATTTAGGGGAGACTAGAGGGGGTAGAGCAACTGGCCTCTTTCATAGCATTGTGGCTCACCTGGTACTCATTGGTCTCACTGCCTATCCCCTCAAGCGTGTACATCACCCACACCGCCACACTTTTATGCACATGGAGGATATTGGATTAGTCTATGGGAATTGGGATCAAACTCAACCACCTCTCTGCTTCACGAGGCACATTCCTGACCATTCAACCAACCCTACACTCTCCCGTTTGAGCTATTATATGATAAATAAGTGCTGTTGCCCCTCGGAGTTGAAACTCAAGTTCACATTGCTCAGAAGCCTGACGAGCATTATCCATGTTCATAGTGTAGGATATGTTGGTCGGCTTGGTTATTCAACCGCAGCTGGCATACTCGACTGCTGATAAATTACACCTTTTCTTTATGTGAGAAACAATCTCTCCTAGTACTCTGTAGGGGCTGTTTGAGAGGCCATTTCCCACTTCATTGCCCATCATTTCCCACAATTTCTCACAAAAAAGTATTTAGGAGGCTATTTACATTTTTATTTATATGTAGTAGGCCAATAATCATTATGGTCATTTTCATTCTCCTGGCACATTCAGTTGTCAAATGGGTTTTTAAATGAGAATCTTATAAGGAATGATCATAATTACCCTTCCATCATTCATGTCTCCCTTTTAAATCCTCAAAACCCATGCTTTAATTATTAAATAAAAATGAAAAACTTTTCTTTTCCTACATCAAATGGCCTCCCAAACAGCCCCATACTATAGTTTTCCTAAAAAATATCTAAATAAATGTGATACGAGTCACACACTTGCTAATCACCATCGGGCATGTGCTTAAGTAGGGACCACCCGGACCACCCACTAGCAGTAGACAAATTTTCTTCCAGAGTAATGCTATATCTCCCTCTCTTTTTTCACGGCCAACCTTACGTGCTAGTGTGGTGGAAGGAAATAAAACATGAGTCCACAGCATCTCCATAAGAGGCATGTGAGGTGGCCGTGAAAAAAACGCTGGAGAAGAAGCATTTTCCAATTGCAAAGTTGTCGCCAGCCAATTTGTCTAAAACAGAAGAATCTTCGTGACATCAGTCCCATATGTTTCAGTTCTATAAGATAAAGTGTAGTTGTAGAAAAGCTTTGCACATGAAAGGGTTGCTTGTCTTGTTAATCATAACTCTGTGCTAATTACATGTCTGTCATCCAATTTGCAATAACTCACCCATACAAGATTCAATATCATATTTACACAGACAAAAATCTACCTGCCAACTATATTCCCCCTGTATTTTAATCTAGCTTCATACTCTTTTAACCCAGCTAGTTAGGGGAAAGCGTATTGGCATGATCTTGGCACCAACACATCTCCCTTTCTTTCTCATGAAGCAATTTTTCAGCATGTTCCAGAGCAGATTCCAGCTCAGCAATTCGCTCTTGCTGTCTAGTTTCTATAAGTTGATGCAACCTTCTCTCCAGTTCATATGGAGAAATCCCATACATATCCCCAACACAATCTTCCTCCCGAGAGCTTAATTCCTCCCTGAAGCTCACTCCTTGAGTTCTATGAGGAGATGAACTCCCAATATTAACCTGCAATTTCCATTATAAAGGATACTCAGCATATGCTAGGAAGATCACTAGATACCCATGCCAAAAACACCTCATTGACTCCACAAATTTTAATTTTATCCACAACAAACCTGTCCCGGATTTGGTAAGAAAGTTGGTCCTTGAGGAGGAAGAAAACTTTTGTTAAGAAATCAACACGATAAACTCTAATATATTTCACTAAACTGACACAAGAACTAAGAATTCGTTATGTGCTTGCTTCTGAATGACAGTTCAGAAGCAATAGTTGAGATTGCATTTTTTAATGAGGTCCTTAAAATGCACATGACCCATTCGTATATAAAGATTCACTTTATGATGGTGTCTAATAAATTTGAGGTCTTTAATATGTGGAACCTATCTACTTTACCTCATTAAATCTGAGCCATTGATTTGATGTTGAAATTTTGACAGACCTTGATGAGTGAGTTCACTCGGCTTACCGTGATAGAATTACGCGAACAAGGGTTTGAGAGAAAGGTAAAGAACTCTCTATATTGAATAATGAAACAGATAATACAACCAAAGTGATCACCCATCCTCTAATAATCTTAGGTAGTCTTAGGGACCCCCTTTACAAGAAAACACTCATATGCCCTCACTCAAGTGAAGGGCTGACCAATCATAGATAAGTTTGCATATAAAGACTAAGATTTCCTTTATGACTAAACTACCCTATTGAATACTTAACGAAAGAGTAAAAACTCCACTAATAGGCCAAAGTTCACAAGGACACTAATCCCAGGATTTTACTACGCCCCCCCTGATCCCACCACACACAAACACACACACACACTCAAAGACAAACAGATTTCTTTCTAGAGGGCTATCCATGGATGTAAATTATTTGATCATCGTCATTATCATCTAGCTTATTATAAAGACTTTGCACATTATGGATATTTGACCCAAATATGTGCACAAGAACAGAGAATTATGGATGTGTGAAGAATGATTTACATATCAAGAATAGCGAAGTATACGCATGCTTATGAACATTACCATACTCGAGAGTCAAGTAGATAAGGCATAATATAATCTAGCTGAGAATACAGAGCACAAATTTATAACCTTAGCTTTTTATCTTCTTGAATCCATAGTTGAAACAATTTTACCTAGAATCTTACCGCACATCCAAAGTTTTATGAAAAATCTCATCAGGTCAGCATGATATCAGAATAATAGGGGTTCATCAAATCAGAACGATCATATGAAGTCCACTACAGTAAAATTCTATCAAAGCCACTTCATCAGCACCTCTTAAGAAGTACACTAATGACCACTACCTACAAAACATACCTCCACAAATTCTTGATCAGGAAGCCCCCAATTCTCGCACGCCGTGTTGAGCTGTAGCAGTTCTAGTTCAGCTTCAAGTTCAGCTTCCAATTGATCAAGGTTGTTTTCACTTCCAGATTTTGGATGAAACTTAGGATAATCAACAGTTAGCATGTTGGAAGAAGAACCAGCATAAGATGGGTTCATGTATGTTTTTGTAGGTTCTGAAATTCCTTCTTTTTTCAATATTTCATACTTTATGTCTCTAAGCAACACTTCCATTTGCTTTCGCAACTCGACCATTTTGTTGCACTCCATCTTGTTATTAGCAAGCATAACAGCCAACCCAATACCAATGCCGAAGTGGAAAGATGAACCTTCTTGAAATATTCCTGTAAAATAACATATACAGTTTAAATTAGGAAAGCTATACTACGGAGTTTAGAAATGAGGACCATTTGCTAGTTCTATCTTTCATTTCGCGCTATTTTCAGAAAATAAGACTGGTTCAACTGCAGCTAATTTTAGTATCATTGTTAATTTTAGTGTCATTGTTTAAACACAACAAACGTCGGCTGATGAGTGAGCCAAAATGTAATATATATGCTTCCCCCTGTCCAACATTAGTAGTCACATTTAGTTTTTCAAAATGGCCACCAGGGATTATATCCCGATTTATCCGGTGCATATGATGGGTGGGCTTTGTATGCACCCGAGGGGATTGGCAGTGGGATATGATGCTCTAAGAGGTCAGTTGCCCTGCCCCTTCTAATCCGGTCCTAAGGACTCGGACACCCCTCGTTACAAAAAAAAAAACACATTAATAGTCACCATTTTGAAAAACTAAATGAGAGGTCGGAGGGAGTAATAAATAAGCTATAGCCATATGCAGAAAGCTCGTTCCTTACATCAAAGTTTCTAATTATAGTTTTTAAAGGGCGTTGAGCACTTGGAGGACAAAAGCTTCGAAAGTCTCATACAGACTCCAACTACGTGCTACATGGTTAAATACATAGATTTGACTACAAATAGAAGTTTGTAAGGAAACTGAAGACATATTGTCGTATACTCATGGAAGCTATATCATTCAGCATAATACAATACGAACAAACATAAAAACACGAGAAGCAAACAAGAAATACGAGTCCCAGACAACAAGAGTTTTATAAGCAGTTAAGCACATAAGATATACCTGATGGACTAGATGTCTGAGTAGATTTTGAACAGGAGACTCTGAGGCAATCGGGTGATTCATTCTCCCAACTCTGGAAGCTATTCTGGAAGATGGGTTCTTCAGCCCTTTCACAAATAACTTCTGGAGGCAAGGCTTGTCCATCGTTCTTATCACTCATAAGCCTTTTAAGCTGCTCAGTCTTCCTGAAACTCCGCTTCGATAACCGAAAACATGTGTTCTTCCAAATCCTCTTCTGCTCATGGCCAATCCTTCCTGACCCACCACTGCCCATCTCATCATCTGCCTCACCACCATCACGATGACACTTAACAATAGTTTCATTATGATCAGCCGATTCAACCTGCACTCTTACATGAGTGTCCCCGCCCGATGTCTTACGCGGCTTGATCGACGCCAGAAGTCGCGAAAGAAGCAACCTTGACGAGGAAGACAAAAGAGAAGGTCTTTCCGGCATGCTGCCGTCTTTCTTTAGAATGTCAACGATCCTCCTATCTTACTACTCTTTAAATAAACAAATCAACCCAAAGCATCAGATTCCTGTTTCCAATAAGTTTGGTGAGGAGCTACAGGTTACAGCCACTCGGCTCAGTCTGACATCACCAGATCTTGGAATAATGGTGTAAATGCAGAGTATTTAAGGGGTAAAGAGGATCACCTTCCTTCTGAACTTACCCGTTGATCAATCTTGCAAGCTGCTGTTTATATTGATTATACAGAGAGAAAGGTGCCTTGGGACTCAATAATCCAAAGGTAGTAAATTTCGAGATTTTTAAATTTCAAAACACGGAAAAATCAATGCAAACGAAGGGGAACTAATTACAGGATAAAATGGCTCTTCGATCTCCTCTGAGGCTCTGACCTTTGTGTAGGCTGTGATAGGTGCCTGGCGCAGAAGCTGGTCTAGATGATCACGGGAAGTAGCATTCCCACAATGAATGCCGGCAGCCCCACTTCCCAGAGAGATTAGAGGGTGAGTTTGGCGGGTGAAAGGGGTTTAAAAAATGTCACTGACAAGAACACTTTCAGTGTGATTCTCACTCGGACTCCGATGTTGTTCACATTTTCTGCATATTTCAGGCTGAAAGGTGCGGAATAAACACTTGTCAGTGTGAAGGGCCTGGAAAGTGGCATTTTTCATGCAGAAGGTAGATCTTTCAGCTTCGAAACGGGGCCCTAGATCAAAGGCGTGGACAACCCTTTAGCCACTCACTAGCAACCAGCAATGGCGGGTCAATTCAGGGCTTTTGCGCATTTAAACCAAAGAAAGCTGCATGGTGATGGATGACTGCTATCCTCTCCAGGCTTTTGTTTTCAAACCAAAAGGATAAAGTTCATCTGCTCGAGTGAACTTGCTCTCTTCGACGATCTTGACTTTCAATGGGCACAAATGCTACTCCTAAAACAGGAAATTCACAACCGTTTCACATATTTTCCTTTCACTACATCTACTTGAATACATATCTTTGTCAGTATTTTGTTATATGGTCGAAGTTTGAGTTGATTTATCCTCTGGCTTCTCTTTTGTTAATTAGCTTATCAGTAGACGTAGTGGTTATGATTACAAATCTGTAAAGAGATGGACCACTCAAAGGAACATAGGTTACAGCCTCATAGACTGCGACAAAGTAACTTATTTGTAGCTTTCCCCTTTGATGTCTTATCGCTATCGATAACATACTACGTGGAAGTATATGATCAACCCCAAGGATTTTTCTGAGTGTATTGGAAACGAAGGCATTTTCATGAATGGCCCAAGCACTGGTAGCAAATGAACAAGAAACGCAAAACAATTTTGACGGATAGAGTGTACACAACCTGCCTGCAACTTAATGGCAAGGCCCGTAAGATCTCCGGCCAATCAAAGATCATTCATTCAATCAATTACCTTCCACAAACGGAAGCATATAAATATTAGGTATGACTGGGATAAAGGAAGTGATCCACCAGTAGGTTTCCCTCGATACACAACTTGCAAGAATAAATATAATTATCATACACCATTCCCCAATAAGGCTCCTCCCCTTGCACAACATCACTCGGACATGATGTATCTACTAGGATAACATGGATAGAGCTGAAGTAACTTCATCTGTAATCATAACATCCTAATGCCTTGATTGAAACTTTCTGCAATGTCTTAATCGAAACTTTCTGCAATGACTAGCTGCTTTCAGTGTTTGTTAGGCCGCTTCGTTTTTATCTTCTTCGAGTCTGCTTTTTGTGTTGAAACTTTCTGCAATGACTAGCTGCCTTCCAGTGTTTGCTAGGCCGCTTCGCATTCATCGTCTTTGATTCTGCTTTTTGTGTTGCAATTTCTTGGAAAGGATTCGGACCACCAAAAATCCCAGATTTTCTCACCTTCTTCCGCTTACCTTGGTCATACTCTTCATCCCTGCCAAGAGTGAAAGAAAATTACTAGAAAAACGCAGGAACAGGTTTTTATAAGGACCATGACAAGATAAAACACACTGCTCAACATATAATACAATGTAACGACTAAATATATTGAATTTATTAGATATATATATATATATATATATATATGTATTAATTATTAGGAACATATACTTTTTAACGAGCTTTTTGAGATGAAACCAAACAAACTCATTCCTGATTCTTCACACATATTGCCTTCTCTTCTCGAATAAACAAAGAAAAAGAAAGCGCAATTGCAATTGTTACGAATCCCATTCAATCAAATGTCTCAATACCACAAATCCTCTCCATCACCAGAGGAAAATTCTTAAACGTGAGACACAAGCTCATTGCTAAAAAAAATTTCCTCAACTTCATATTATTGTGCTACCTATTGGCCCAGTATATAGCAAGAAATTTAATAACAAACATTATCACAAACACATGATCCAACAAAATGTGAACCTTTGCTTTCTTTAACTTCTACAATCCGCATTAAATTAGTTAACAACAAAGTTTAAGCTTGAGAAATTCAACCAAAATGTTATCAGATTTACAATAAATAATCAACTCCATACCATTAAACAATCATATATGTTTTTTCAGGAGTCAGACGCTTTTACTTTGAAATAAACAAATGATCCAACATACTGTGAACATTTGGTTTTTTTAACTTCTACAATCCGTATTAACAACAAAGTCTAAGCTTGAAGAATTCAAACAAAATGTTAGCAGATTTAAAATACATAATCAGCTCCATACCATTAAACAATCATATGTTTTTTCAGGACGCAGATGCTATTACTTTGAAATAAACAATATAGTTCAGGGCAGACTTAGGGAACTGATAGAGATTTAGCACTCCTTCATTACCAGAAGGTAGCATCAGATGGTGGGTCAATAAAACGTTATAGTACATAGATCATTATCTTTTTCTTCTTTCTTGAAAAAAATACGCACACTTGTTGCATTGCAAAGACAAGGTTCACTTACCAAGCATCAGCGACATAACCAATACTACTACTCATTTGTGGTACATCTGAATTGAGAGTGTCTGTTGATGGCAGATCAATATCATCCCATCGAGCAACTGCACATGAAAAAACCATTACGCTCAATAATTTATTTTACTCAAGAATACTATATTGGGATGATCCAGTAGATGAACAACCGTTACTCCTTCAAGAAAGTGGACTTTCTAACAAGCAAACAGCAAATACACAAGAAACAAGTAGACAACAACAAGAAATTTGAGTAAATCCAAAAAGTGATCCAGAGATAACATATTACCAGTGGACTCTGACAAGCTACTTGGCATCGTGCTCAGTACAACATTGTGAGCTGATCCTCCACTCTTGCAAACATGCGGTTCAGTTGAATGAACCTGTCCCGTGATGGGGGGTTTTCTTTTTTCGGTGTGTTGCTCACTTGTAGAGAAAGAAATTTGAGAACCCTTTTCTACCACCAAACATTCTTGTTTAACATCAAGACGAGCCTCATTATGCTGCTTCACTTCCTTCACCTCTCTAAAACCTTTTCTTTTCTTCATACAGGCGCGGTTCGGTTCATTGCCCTCAAAACTTTCTGACGTGGAAGTTCCCTGTTCATTAGAACAGGGCTCTTCCATAGAACCTTTCTTCTTGAACTGTTTCATATCTGAGGTTAGACGTTTCATTCTCTGTAGCTTTTTCTTCCGTCGTATTCCCAATGATGAAAAGAACAGTTGCTTCGAACCAATACAAAGCGCAGCTGTTACAGGATACCTCACATCTTTCTTCAACTTGGGCTCCTTGCATGAGTCATTTGTTTCAGCAACAGTCTCAAAAACAAAGGCACCTTCAGCTTCGGCTCCTTGTCCGGCTACCCCTTCAGCTTCAATGCACTTATAATTCTGATCTGCAACACTGCCTTTAATTTGTTCTTCATGCTTGGAGCTGAAATTTATCTCAGAATTCCCACCATTCTATAATTGCAAAGCAGGAAAAAAATTGAGAATTGATAGAGTACCTCCAATGTGAATAAAACGAGAGAGAGAGAGAGAGAGAGTAGATATCCAATATAATATCTTACACTTTTTTACCAATCCAAAAAAAGATATCTTACACTTTCCACCTAATAAGTGGAAACAACTTATGATTTTTTCCTATTTTTGAAAAAAAAAATTCGAGCATGATATGAGGTTAGCAAGTAAAATATTGCCTGCTAACCCCAAAATGTATCTGCATAGCATACTGCATCCGAAGACTAACAATACTAGATAAGAAACTGTCAACTACCTCACAACCGTCAGAAGCGTTTGACTGCTTACAAAATGCTTCCTGTACATTCTTCTCACGTTCAGCAGGATCGGCTTCATTGAGTGGCATGGCACTCAGCTCTTTCTCATGCAGACTAGAAGAATGCTGTGAAAGGCGCAAAGTGGCAAATCAAACTCAGCCAGTATTAGATGGGCAGAAGTATACAACAGCTGTTCATAAAGAGGTACCTCAACCAAAGGCACACGAGAATCATTGCCATCCATCTTTTGGGCCTCTTGCACCTTTCCACTAACCATTTTTGGAGAAGAATCTGCGTCGTTCAATACAGCATCCTTAAAAATATGCTCTTCTGAATGAGATTGCCCTGACAAAAGCTTCTTTGGTAGACAGTGATTGACTGAGGTGCTGTTCATATTTTTTGAGTCCTTCATAACCTGGCTAACAGATTCTAATGATATGGTGTCCTTTAACAATACGTCCTTAACTAAAGTGTCGGCTGGTAATGTAGAACAGACACGAGGGGCTTGATGGTTTCCTGATGTAATGGGATCTGTCCTGATTGTATTATTCGTAGGACCATGTTGACGTACTTGCTTCGAATCCATTGTAGTAGCAAAACGCACTTGTTCACCAACTATTTTGGACATGTTTTCATTTCTAATCTTATTGAGTGGTAACTTAGGAGCCAAGTTCCTTCGATCTAGGACATAAAACAGCATATATGCCTTCTGTTGCAGTACAGTCTTCTCACTTACTTGGAAAACCTGCAAGTTAAACCCAATTGAATTTTAAAGTTTAATGAACAGATATATGTTGCATAGAAAGTATGAAAACAAAAAGACAGTTCAACATACACGGTTGTCATCAAGAGTGTACCACATCCCACTAGAAGTACGGACATAACAATAATAGTGGCCAGAATGGGTACTCCATCCAGCATGAACTAAGACGCCATACAGAGTGTACCGCAAATCTCCATCCTACAAATGTATATGACTCAAAAGAGCATCCACAAAATCCATTTGCAAATTTAATAACAAAGGAGAATTCTATACTCACATAAGGCCCGCTAACAAATGGCTTCAAGTCCAAGGACGGAGCAAACTCAATTTTTTTATCAATTTTCTGTCCAGGATTGTGAGAGCTAAACCTCTTTAGATGGATAGTTAGAACGTATGGGGCCTTGTGGACTGTAAGTTGCTTCCGGGCCTGAACTTTCTGTTTGCATCGCTGGCATTGATAATGCTTTTCACCACCATCTAACAGCTCTTCAGCAGTGAAGTGTGAAAGCGCCTTGCGCAATGAATCCGCTCTTACAATTTCCAAGCTTAAATCTAGAAAAGGATCATATTTGTTAGAACAGTAGGAGCATTGCATACATTTCACCTGCAAACCAAGTACCCATGGCATTAGAGATCAAGAAAGATGCTTCTGAGGTTTGGTCAATAGAGGAGTTTATCATAAACTTCAAAACAAACTGCTTATAATCCTAGAATGCTCACCTGACTCCTCAGACGACCACCAAAAATTTTATGAACCAGACTTTTCTCATATGCAGCAGGTGTTTCGCTTGACACACCATAGGGCAAGCAGCACTTATGCATGGACTCAAGCAAGTTAACCATCAGTTCATGGGCATCCTCCTGTCTGCAATTGCGGAAATTACGAGAAATGCCTATTTGTATAGTCAAGTATCACTTAATATTTTCAAAGCTGGCATCATCTTAAGTCTAAAGAAATTAATTGATTGATTGGAAAGAAGCTGGGAATAGATAACTTCCAAAGGATACACCGTAAGTTTTTTACAAAATGTGATGGCGACAATATTTTCCCTGTAGATTGTAGTGCATTTTTTACATGATTCTGAATGGCACACAATGCACAAAACCCTGCAGTACGACCTTCAAAAACAACAAAATGTCAAGATCTAACCAAGCTAAGGAAAACACAACTATCATATCAAATGGACAAACTAGATCCATAAATTCAACCTGGCTAACATAAACAAATAGGAAATGTCTCCTAACTGGCTGTATAACAATGGACCATAAGCTGGGGCTCAACTAACCATAATTTTGATCACAGGGAATGGGAAAGCCACTAAGACCATTTTAAATTGGGGCCCCCCAACTACCAGTAATCGACCATAAAACGGTGATATGTGTCCATTGGATAGTACGTTGTGGACTCACTCTTCTCCGCCCAAACGACATGCCCATTTATTTAGTTTGTAAATCCTGAAACCAAATAATTCCACGATCGTGCATGTATAGCCCCTTATTTTCAATGTTAACTAAAAGTTTCGCAGCATGAAGCTCAGATCTTCTGCCATTAGCAGGTTTTCATTAGCACCAACTAACAGAAATACACCAGGGGCAGATGTAGAGTTTAGCGTATTCCAAAATAATCATGTGTATCTAAATCTTCATAAACATTATCTAAATTACAGTTCCATTAGGGTAATGAAAAAACACTCACAAGAAGTTTTATGCTTCCCGCTCTGCAAGTAAGCCGCAAAAGGCTCCGTGTAAGTCAGACATTGAAGCACCGAATTGAGAAAGCAAGTGTTACCCAGATTAGCCAGTCCCGCACCCTGTCAAACATTCCACAACACTCTACCTTCATGAAAAAATTCTAACATGCTGGCAATATGCTACAATCCAATCCAAAACGCCACAACTAATGCGCGTTGTAAACATATATCAATCAGAAGAGACCCCAGAATGATCACAAAAACAATAAATTGACCAGAAACGCGACAAGAGAATAAAGAAGCAAAAGTTAACTTACGATCCTGCGAAAAGTAATTCCAAAGTCGAGCTCCGGGTCCAAGCCGAGCTCGACGAGCTCCCCTGCCCCATCGGATTTCTTCGCGGGGGAGCAAGCGGCGGCGGCGCCGAGAGAAACAGGCGTTTGATAACCGGCACCAGGATTCAGCGTCTCAAGATGGAAATCGCCATTGGAAGTCGACGAATAGGGATCGAATGGTTTCCTCGCGGGGAGGAACTCGATTTTGCGGGGGAAGGGGAAGTCTTTGGGATTGGGATTACTCGACATCGTCGTTTCCGGCAAAATCGAGATGCTCGCCATTAAAGCAAGCTTGATAAATATGGTTTAAACAGTTCCGTTCCGGGAGGGGTGGATTCCGGGGAGGCTAATTGGCCTTGGGGTTCCCGGTGGAAAGGGGCGTGGCGCCGCAGCAGCTTCCTGGCCAAAAGAGGAGACCAAAAAGGGTAAGTGCTTGTTTTTATAACGCGTCTCCTTCGTTCTCTAAACCCTATACCCTCTCCTCTGCTTTCACTAATGGGCCAGGTCTGGACCGGGTCCAAGTCCAACCGCGGTTTGGAACTCGAAAAGCAGGAACTTGGAGAGGGTCGTCCTTCGTGCTCGGCCCTCCACCTCCGTCGGCGAGATCCTCCGGTGCCTTCGCCACTCTCAAATGTGATGCATCTCCAGTTATAAGTAGTGCTTTCCCTTCGTCACCAGCGTTCTATATTTGAAGCAAAGTCCTGATGTTTTATGGCATTTGGACCTTTACTTGGGCATTGTCGTGATGCCAGAAATAGTGTCTCAAGTCACAAGCCAAACGCTTCTAAACAGCCTACCTATTGTAAGAGTCCTATTTTTGGTTGGATTTTGCTTTGCTAGTTAATGTCGAACTTAATGCGAGCTTGGCGCTTGTTTTGGATTGGGATTTTTTGGTAGAAAGGCGGTACTAGTGACCATTAATTCTCGAAATAAGCTGCCTTTTTGGGGACTATTGTTTAGTGCATAAGCTTTCTTTCTTGACGAAGAAATCATTTTACATTGGTTGTTTGGTATAGAATGTAGATTCAGATACTTATGTGTTCCTCTTTCTTAATGTTATCAAAATTACTGCTGCTACTGTATTAAGGATGAACTGTGTGTACCTTTTGCAAAGATGATAATAAAGGAGAAGAGTTTATGATCGAATCAAGCGAAACACTTTGTCCTTAAGACAGAATTCGCCCTCCCTACGGTGCTTAGGACTCTTAGGCGTCTGCCTCCCAGGATAAGACGATCAACCACGTACTGTAGGAGCACTCCAAACAGCACGCGCAGCGAACCACAAATGTGTAATGCTTTCACAGAATGGAAGAGGGAGGAAGAAGATAAAGTGAAGGAAAAAATCAGTACAGAAAAACCAGTTTTTCAAGACTTTATAGAAATTCCGTTAAAGGCCCGTTGAAAACACCCTTTCCCGTTGAACGGACGCGTCCGTCCGTTAACGGTTATAAGAAAATAAACCGGACCCATTTTGGTTGAACCAAAATAATTAGAAAACCAAACCAATTGAATTTGTCCCAAAATAATATTATCATGTTGACCCAACCCAACCCAACCCAACCGAACCGAGCCAAGCCGGACGGACGGCGGCCGCGGCGCGCGCGCGCGGGTTAGCCCACCTAGGTGCATGGGTCCAACATCTCTCTCCCCCACAAAAGTGGGGTGGCCCTTGGGCCTAACTTATAAGGCCAACCTTGGACCTTATATACCATCCACAACCCATCTTTGGTGTGGATGTGG